>CM044052.1:0-2500 GCA_024086825.1 Abrus pulchellus subsp. cantoniensis
GTATTGCTACCCTAAACTCCTAAACCCTAAATCCTAAACCCTAAACCCTAAACCCTAAACCCTAAACCCTAAACCCTAAACCCTAAACCCTAAACCCTAAACCCTAAACCCTAAACCCTAAACCCTAAACCCTAAACCCTAAACCCTAAACCCTAAACCCTAAACCCCAAACCCCAAATCCCTAAACCCTAAACCCTAAACCCTAAACCTGAAAACCTAAACCCTAAACCCTAAACCCTAAACCCCAAACCCTAAACCCTAAACCCTAAACCTCAAACCCCTAAACCCTACACCCTAAAACCTAAACCCTAAACCCTAAACCCTAAACCCTAAACCCTAAACCCTAAAACCAAAAACCCTAAACCCTTAAACCTTAAACCCTAAACCTTAACCCTTAACCCTTAAACCCTAAACCCTAAACCCTAAACCCTAAACCCTAAACCCTAAACCCTAAACCCTAAACCCTAAACCCTAAACCCTAAACCCTAAACCCTAAACCCTAAACCCTAAACCCTAAACCCTAAACCCTAAACCCTAAACCCTAAACCCTAAACCCTAAACCCTAAACCCTAAACCCTAAACCCTAAACCCTAAACCCTAAACCCTAAACCCTAAACCCTAAACCCTAAACCCTAAACCCTAAAACCCTAAACCCTAAACCCTAAACCCTAAACCCTAAACCCTAAACCCTAAACCCTAAACCCTAAACCCTAAACCCTAAACCCTAAACCCTAAACCCTAAACCCTAAACCCTAAACCCTAAACCCTAAACCCTAAACCCTAAACCCTAAACCCTAAACCCTAAACCCTAAACCCTAAACCCTAAACCCTAAACCCTAAACCCTAAACCCTAAACCCTAAACCCTAAACCCTAAACCCTAAACCCTAAACCCTAAACCCTAAACCCTAAACCCTAAACCCTAAACCCTAAACCCTAAACCCTAAACCCTAAACCCTAAACCCTAAACCCTAAACCCTAAACCCTAAACCCTAAACCCTAAACCCTAAACCCTAAACCCTAAACCCTAAACCCTAAACCCTAAACCCTAAACCCTAAACCCTAAACCCTAAACCCTAAACCCTAAACCCTAAACCCTAAACCCTAAACCCTAAACCCTAAACCCTAAACCCTAAACCCTAAACCCTAAACCCTAAACCCTAAACCCTAAACCCTAAACCCTAAACCCTAAACCCTAAACCCTAAACCCTAAACCCTAAACCCTAAACCCTAAACCCTAAACCCTAAACCCTAAACCCTAAACCCTAAACCCTAAACCCTAAACCCTAAACCCTAAACCCTAAACCCTAAACCCTAAACCCTAAACCCTAAACCCTAAACCCTAAACCCTAAACCCTAAACCCTAAACCCTAAACCCTAAACCCTAAACCCTAAACCCTAAACCCTAAACCCTAAACCCTAAACCCTAAACCCTAAACCCTAAACCCTAAACCCTAAACCCTAAACCCTAAACCCTAAACCCTAAACCCTAAACCCTAAACCCTAAACCCTAAACCCTAAACCCTAAACCCTAAACCCTAAACCCTAAACCCTAAACCCTAAACCCTAAACCCTAAACCCTAAACCCTAAACCCTAAACCCTAAACCCTAAACCCTAAACCCTAAACCCTAAACCCTAAACCCTAAACCCTAAACCCTAAACCCTAAACCCTAAACCCTAAACCCTAAACCCTAAACCCTAAACCCTAAACCCTAAACCCTAAACCCTAAACCCTAAACCCTAAACCCTAAACCCTAAACCCTAAACCCTAAACCCTAAACCCTAAACCCTAAACCCTAAACCCTAAACCCTAAACCCTAAACCCTAAACCCTAAACCCTAAACCCTAAACCCTAAACCCTAAACCCTAAACCCTAAACCCTAAACCCTAAACCCTAAACCCTAAACCCTAAACCCTAAACCCTAAACCCTAAACCCTAAACCCTAAACCCTAAACCCTAAACCCTAAACCCTAAACCCTAAACCCTAAACCCTAAACCCTAAACCCTAAACCCTAAACCCTAAACCCTAAACCCTAAACCCTAAACCCTAAACCCTAAACCCTAAACCCTAAACCCTAAACCCTAAACCCTAAACCCTAAACCCTAAACCCTAAACCCTAAACCCTAAACCCTAAACCCTAAACCCTAAACCCTAAACCCTAAACCCTAAACCCTAAACCCTAAACCCTAAACCCTAAACCCTAAACCCTAAACCCTAAACCCTAAACCCTAAACCCTAAACCCTAAACCCTAAACCCTAAACCCTAAACCCTAAACCCTAAACCCTAAACCCTAAACCCTAAACCCTAAACCCTAAACCCTAAACCCTAAACCCTAAACCCTAAACCCTAAACCCTAAACCCTAAACCCTAAACCCTAAACCCTAAACCCTAAACCCTAAACCCTAAACCCTAAACCCTAAACCCTAAACCCTAAACCCTAAACCCTAAACCCTAAACCCTAAACCCTAAACCCTAAACCCTAAACCCTAAACCCTAAA